>OZ023262.1:297635109-297674370 GCA_964006375.1 Tillus elongatus
CTCGTTTCGAACAAAATTTGTACTTTTGTATGGAAGCTGGTGGTCAACAATTTGAACACTTACTTAACTGAATAAACATTTTTGAACGTTTAGTTTTATTTTTTAGTTTTTTTAACGAAAAATTGACTAATTAGTGCATTTCTTATCACAATGAATGAAATACGTTCTTGCAACTCCAACTGTGAATTATTTTTAAACGAGTTGATAAAACTTCCAAAAAAATTAATGTGCTGCATTGAGAAAAAAAAGAGCTTTCAAATGATGTAACTCGACCCAT
Organism: Tillus elongatus; assembly: GCA_964006375.1. Taxonomy (NCBI): domain Eukaryota; kingdom Metazoa; phylum Arthropoda; class Insecta; order Coleoptera; family Cleridae; genus Tillus; species Tillus elongatus. The sequence continues at coordinate 297,635,387 of OZ023262.1, forward strand.
GTTCCCTATTGAAAATATAAGTGTTGCTATCACCACCCTTAAGAGGTTGATGTGACAAAGTTGAGTTTTATGTCAAAACATCAATATTAAAATTGACCTGTGTCAGCGTTTCTTATAAAAAATATTTCTCTGGACGCAAATCGGTCTGTTTCGTTTTCAATATACATATATATAAGTAGATAGGGCGCCACCTGGGACCATCCCCTCCACTTTTTACTGCGCATGCGCGTGACGTCATGCGCATGCGCTGACCTGCGCAGACCTGTGACAGTTGACAGCTGACCTGTCAGATTTGACAGGTGTCAAATGTCACTGACCTGACAGCTGTCAACGTCAGCTGTCACCTGACCTGACATGTGTCAACGTCAAATGTCACCTGACCTGTCAGATGACGTCACAAGCATTCCAAGATGGCTGACCTGTCATAGACAGCCGCAACCCGGGTCTCTATGGAACTGTCTGACCTGAGATGACGTCACAAGCATTCCAAGATGGCTGACCTGTCATAGACAGCTGCAACCCCGGGTTCTCTCTATGGAACTAACCTGTGATGACGTCACAAGCGTTCCAAGATGTCTGACCTGTGTGTCCATAGATATCTACAAGTCAGGTCTCCATGTGTGTGTTTGTCGAATACCATTTGTCTGATTGTTTATTAAGGTTATGTATTTGTTTATTAAGGTTATGTTCACACACGTGTCATCTGTTTGTTTATTAAGGTTATGTTTTGTATTTTGTTTATTAAGGTTATGTTCGTAAACACAGCTGTTTGTTTGTTTATTGTGTTGTTAAGGTGTATTTTGTTTATTAAGGTTATGTTCGTAAACACAGCTGTTTGGTTTGTTTATTGTGTTGTTGTTAAGGTGTATTGAAGTTTGTTAGGGTATTTCGTTTTTGGCGGGAAATTTGAATTTGTTTGAAAATTTGTCTGTTGTGTCCAGAGATATGACTCATCGAGCTAGAGAATATTCTATTTGTAAAGTTGTAGAGTGTAGAGAATATTCTCTAGCTCGATGGGAGACATCTGTTGGACACAGTCATTCGGTTTAGTCACACACACATACATATATGAGGAAGATATATTGAGCGGGTAATTTGAAATTTTGATTTTAATTTGAAATATGATTTTTGAAAGAAAAGCATTCGCCAGAAATTAGATTTGAACCCCCAACCACACAACTTACTCAGAGAGATACCTGTCGCTAAACCAACTATTCCACAGACACACACGTTAAAAGTTTGTTCGCAGTTGTATATATAAAACAAAAACCTGTTGCATATGCTAATTTAAAACGAGTTTATGAGGCTGATGTGTGTGTGTGTGGGCAGGGGGTGGTATCTCTATTACATTCCAATTGAATAATAGGAACTGTAATGTTAAAAACAATTGTTTATTTATAGTAAAAAGAAATTTAAAACACGTACCAATTTACCTATCTAATATCATTTAATAACAAAAAACGTTTGAAGTAAACTATATCAATAAGAAAAACGTATTTACATCTAGATATGTTAATGAGTTTATTTTAATAGCGCAATAAAACTCGGGGACTTGGTTTTATTGTCGGCGTGTTTGTTTATGTTAGTGTGTTTGTATTTTGAATGAATGAATCTAAATTTATATAGGGAGTGATCAAAAACACACAAGTAACAAAACTCAATTTAAAACAACTAAATTAAACTTTGATATACGAGGATTGTTTGATAAGTATTGTTTGTATGTAAACATAAATAATATAATAGTATACTTACATACAGCAAGAGACGTCATACATGTTTCACGGCTTAACACACACTAACGTATGTTGAGGTCTTGAATGGGGCCCCGTTATAGAAATAACACAGTTGTTTAATGACATTCACTTGAACCAAACAAAACATATAGACGCTGTTGTTGATTGTTAACACACACACACACACACACGTCATGACAGCTCGAAGTCTTTACTTAGACTGACAGAGCTGTGTAATAAAAGACAGACAATTGATTGCCCAACAAGTATCTTAGATAATCTTGTTTGAGCTTGTACAGCTGTTTAACACACACGTCATGACAGCTCGAAGTCTTTGCTTAGACTGACAGACAGAAAGGGGTTAATAAAAATGCAACAAAATAAAAATAAAACAACTGTTTTACATACAATAAAAATTTATTAGGATTAATTAAGTTGTACATATTGATACATAAATGACATACAATTATTACATAATGGCTCTAACGATGCCCGTTAGAGGTTTATATTCCATTACACTGTCATGAATAACCAGACAATAAACACGAGTATTTTTTGGGAAGTTGGCGTGACTCATAAACTCCACCTTAATGTCCACCGTTGAAGACTTGATTGACTCGTTCTGGTGCTGACAGTCAATCACAAATAGAGCTCTGTCTTTAAACTCGTCATAATTCAAGATAGGCTCCGACATGTTTTTATAACAGAAGCTTTTTTGAAAATCTGTATACATGTTATAGGCTTCTGCATATTTCGATTTCTCAAAATCCATATTCATAGATTCATAAGGGTAGCATTCTGAATTTAGAAACACTCGGAGGTCCAACATACCAATGTTATCGAAATAGTCTGACCTCTTCTTCACGTTATCCTTACGATCTGTTTGAAATGCTATAATCACATATCGAGGTCTTTCCAAGTTGGTTGCAGTTTTAACAGCCCACACATCTCTGTTGATATCTCTGAGTGCTGGTAACTCGTATATGTCCCATTTGCGGTAGGCGAGAAATATAGAGGTGTCTTTGGCTATTTTATCCATCAGTTCCAATTTCATTTTATCATTGGGAAAGACATGTTTTACCTTTAAAAACATATTGGTTACGGTAATTTTTGCTCGTGCCGTACCTGTGCTGTAATAGCCATTGGAATCGTTTCGACTTCTTGTAAAGCGGAAAGTATGTTTGCCACAGAGAACTCCTTTGAAATGATGAAAGAAACTGAAGAGGAACCAGACAGGTATGAGCATGTGAAACTTGTTATCATTTAAGGTGATGTGCTCCGACGACACATTCAGACCGGCGTTGCTAAGAGATTGGGCTTCATTCTTACTGAACGATAGCAGACTTTTGATGATGGTTGTGGTGTATGGGTCTCGCACTCGTTCCACTTCCTTGTTATTTAACTCATAGGTCATTGATTCAAACAGAGCTGCTCCTCCATTATTTGACAGATAACAAGCACCAGTGGCATTTTGGATTGCTACAGGTTCCAGAGCACCTTCGATTATTAGAGCTGACTCGGCCAGACATACGAACGCATCTTGTTGGTTGATGGCTATTTCAATTTCATCGCTGTTACCAAACGATTTAGTTGGTGAATAGTAAGAGCGCAGCTCTTCTCGATCGATGCCATCATCAAACACGGGTTCTTTGAATATTTCTAGTTTTGACGACATGATAACCCAGGCTTTGCAGGAACTCAATATTATCGGGACGAAGCGTACCCTTTGACGTGTCTGACTCAACTGAATTTGATGTGGTAGATGCACTTGCTTTTATATCCTTGAAGACCAACATACTAAGCAACTTTTATAAGTTTCAAGCGAACAGACACCTCTTCACCTTGAAAGTTGACAGGAACTGAATCTTGGTCGACGATGTCGATGCTTATATTGGAAATCTCTTGCTTGTTCACCGGCAAGTAAATTAAATTTTTAGGTTCTATGTCGATTGCGTAGCCAGGATCAACCATCGGAGCAAACTCATACAGCGTATGTGAGGGTTGTCCGTTATAATAGGAACCAGACACGATATTGGTTTCGATGCGAATCTGTCTAACATCCACTATATCAACAGGTAAATCAGATTCATAAAAGGTGTCCGGCTGAAGAACTTGTTTTGAAAAGCCCAACATTCGCCCAATCGAACCATCAAATTCAAAACTGACATTTGTATAACACTTTAGTCTGCATTTGATGGTGTTCGGATTAGGTCTCAGAATCAGAGCCTGTTGCTTTTGTTCGTGTGTTGCTGTAGCACCAACAAGTTCATTTTGAAGTAACTCTTCCAAGTGTGTTATTTCATAAGCACCGGTGGGTATCGTGATGGTTCGCCAACCGGTTCCTTCTTTTACATGAAATTTGTTTTTACCTTCATAGATGTTGGGTATGTTGTTGTAGGTGTGAAAGCCTATCAAGGCAACAGCATAATTACCATCCAAAACAATTGGTGGATGGTAGTCTGACGACAGATGGGAGCTGCGGTCTTTCAACACAAAGGTGTGCGCCATGACTGATACACACAGGCTACTGTTTCAGTCTTTTATTGCATTGGTTTTTGCAGATACAACCCATAACCGTAGCGCTGTTTCTTGAGATACATGCCTTTGCCCAGTCTCTTGCATTTTGGCTTAAATTTCAAGCCACTCCCTCTCCTACCCATCGCGATGGCTTCCATTGTTTTGTTGTGTCGTTCTTCCTCCTCTAGTTTCTGTTTCGCAGACTTGGCATCGTTCACGGCTTTGGCAATACCTGCAGCACCGCCACCCAGAGCTCCTAGTGCTGACAGCCCACCAAATATAAGAGGCAACAACGGAAGGAAGCCTCCACTTTTAGGTATTGGAATAACTCGAGGTTTCTGCACATTCTTACGTCCACCAATGTTTCTAACGATTGTATGAGCTATATCAAACACGGCGTTCGCTGTTGGAATAAGGTTTCTATCTTTTATAACTTCCTCAATCAGACTTAGTATGTTTTTAAAGGGGACCTTCTTCTTTGGCTTCGAGTTGATTACATAAAACCCCTCATCAAGTTTTCTGTTAACTTTCATGGTGTTTGTAACGCCCCGCAACGTTTCAGCAAAACCTGTATCTGTCTTTGTTAATAACAACCCTCACTCTGTGACACCAACATGCATACTGACTGGGTGTCTCACTTGCATTCATATATATATACACACCCAAATAAAATATAGTTTAGTTTAAGTTAAGATGCGTACCAGCAAACACGCTTCTGCCTTACCCATTACAAATATAGACGATGTTGTTACGGACACAGCTCAACAACAACTGAGGCATGGTCCTCTCTTTCCAAACACCGTTCGCTGTATCATATGTGGTCCGAGTGGGTGTGGTAAAACTAATGTCATGCTGAGTTTGTTGTTTGAAGCAAACGGTTTAAAATTTGATAACGTGTATGTGTATTCAAAGTCTCTGTATCAACCGAAATACAAGATGTTAAAGGAGGTGATGAATGCAACAAAAGGTGTTGGTTACTATCCTTATAGAGAAAACGATGAAATATTAGATCCGGCAGATGCCAAGGACAACTCTGTGTTTATATTTGATGATGTAGCTTGTGACAAACAAGATAAAATAAGAGCATACTTCAGTATGGGCAGACATAAGAATATTGATTCATTCTATCTCTGTCAAACATATACACGAATACCCAAGCATCTGGTACGTGACAACACCAATGTTATTGTGTTATTCAAGCAAGATGAAACCAATTTAAAACATGTGTACGACGATCATGTAACCACCGATATGGACTTTAAACAATTTAAAACTATCTGCCACCAATGCTGGAAAGATAATAAGTATGGTGTGTTGGTGATTGTGAAGGAAAACGATGTACACAAAGGTCGATATAGAAAAGGATTCGATAGATATATATTATTCTAACAATGGTAGACAGGACAGACAGCTGTCTAACACAGCTGTCATACAGGTGTCTAACACAGGTGTCTAACACAGCTGTCTAACACAGCTGTCTAACACAGCTGTCTAACACAGCTGTCTAACACAGCTGTCTAACACAGCTGTCTAACACAGCTGTCTAACACAGCTGTCTAAGACAGCTGTCTAACACAGCTGTCTAAGACAGCTGTCTAACACAGCTGTCTAACACAGCTGTCTAAGACAGCTGTCTAACACAGCTGTCTAACACAGCTGTCTAACACAGCTGTCTAAGACAGCTGTCTAAGACAGCTGTCTAAGACAGCTGTCTAAGACAGCTGTCTAACACAGCTGTCTAACACAGCTGTCTAACACAGCTGTCTAACACAGCTGTCTAAGACAGCTGTCTAAGACAGCTGTCTAAGACAGCTGTCTAACACAGCTGTCTAAGACAGCTGTCTAACACAGCTGTCTAACACAGCTGTCTAACACAGCTGTCTAACACAGCTGTCTAACACAGCTGTCTAAGACAGCTGTCTAACACAGCTGTCTAAGACAGCTGTCTAACACAGCTGTCTAACAGCTGTCTAACACAGCTGTCTAAGACAGCTGTCTAAGACAGCTGTCTAACACAGCTGTCTAACACAGCTGTCTAACACAGCTGTCTAACACAGCTGTCTAAGACAGCTGTCTAAGACAGCTGTGTTAGACAGCTGTGTTAGACAGCTGTGTTAGACAGCTGTGTTAGACAGCTGTCTAACACAGCTGTCTACGACAGCTGTCTAACACAGCTGTCTAACACAGCTGTCTAACACAGCTGTCTAACACAGCTGTCTAACACAGCTGTCTAAGACAGCTGTCTAAGACAGCTGTCTAACACAGCTGTCTAACACAGCTGTCTAACAAGGCAGCCGGACATCGTGATAAATAAGAAGGCATGTACCGTGACAGAGTCAGTATATGTTAAACCACCACACAACCTGTATCGCTCAAACAAATGATTAGACCGACTGGTAACACCAAAAACAGTTGTAGCACAATGGAAGTGTTGGGTAAGGAAGAGCAAAAAGTTAAGAAAAGGATTTTACAACTTGCTGACAATATTCGAAAAAAACATTTAATGCTTAAACTTAACAGAGCTGAGAATGATGATGCTCTGCAACGTTTATATAAACCACTTGTTGAGCCCCTAAGTGAAATATCTAAAAACACAGCAGCACTGCAGCAGCAACAGCCATCGCAACCACCAAAGGTTGAACAAATCAAAGACGAAGTCGATATACCAGAAACGAAACCCCAAGTACAGTTCCTTAAAGACCATGAAGTTTTTGAAGCTGAACCAAGGGAAGAGGCTGAGGCGACAAGTTCCGATGAGGACATCCCAACATTTGAAGAGCTTGAGGCAGACCTACAAACTGTCACAACCAACCCTGCATATCAAGAATTTTTGGAGCAATATCCTGACCGAGTTCGATATTATGTAGACAAGTATTTTACTGAACCACCGAGGCTTGCTACTATTGATCAAACGTATGGTGCTCGCTACGCTAAAGATACTGGTAGCTGGAGTCTTGGCAACAAACACTTGGACTTTACTGATGCTGAGATTCAACTGGGCCAAAGGAGATACCCGCAAACACAAGGTTTGCTAGAATTGATATTTATGAAAACACCTAGAGGGTATACCTATGATGATCTTCAACACTATAGAGATATTCTAGAAGCAACTAGTGTTCATAAAATGAACTATGATCCTAACGCACGAACCAAGGGTTGTTCCTCTGAAAAGTATCTGACTCTAATAAAACCAGTGATAAATCCACGAGGTCGTAGATCCTCAACACCTCAAGGTTTTGGTTACACCTACGAGGAAGACGATGACGACAGCAACGACAGACATCTTAACAAAAAACAAAAGACTGAACTTAAAACTCAGAGTGATAAGAGCAGCGATAGCAACGGCATGAGCCCAAACAACATCAGCACCAACAACTATATGATACAAAATAACAAACAAATAGCCTATGTGTATTGGAATGACATAAACGAGTTGGTTGACAGACTTAGACTTTTAGTGGCTTCCCAAGTTGCAGGTAATACTGCTCATAACAACGAAATTCAGTCAATCTTGGAAGAACTAAAAGAAGCTAGTGTTATCACCTAGTAAGCCCACAGCCATGAAGAGACACCGACGACAACAACAACAACAGCACCAACGCAACACTGAACCATCTAATGTTAATAATTCTATAAATGTATTCCAACAAAGAGTTTACATACTTGTACTTAGAATCAAATAAAAGTCTTTGTTAAAATTAATGTGTTTTTATTTTGTAATACAATTAAAAAGTATGTCTTAAAGCAATAATATCCTGAACAAACTTATCTTGTGGTACATCTGCTAAAATACATGGATGATGTCATACTTCTAACGACTGTATTCTAGACAAGCTCAAACACGAATAATGTGGGGTTATTGAACAGATATAACACAAGGTCATCAACTGACACGTTGTTTACCTTTAAGAGGACCTCTCTCTTGTGTATATTAAACAGATACACAGACAAGCTCAAACAGGATCAAGGTTAACAACTGTAAAACGTTGTTTATCCTTCAAGAGACAGAGACACTTGTTCAGTATGTGTTAAGTCGTGAAACAAGGATGACGTCTCTTGCTGTATGTAAGTACACTCTTATTATTATGTCTGTTTGCATTCAAATAACAAATACAAACATAACCTTACTAAACAATCAGATGATTGGTAATCAACATGTATACGAACACCTAACCTCATATGTAAACAACAACTGGCTTTGTTTTATATATACAACAGCGAACAAACTTTTAACGTGTGTGTCTGTGGAGCTATTGGTTTAGGGACAGTGTATATATGTAAAGCAAACAACGGCTGATTCGAGGTTCGTGGGTTCAAATCTAAGTTCAGGCGAATGCTTTTCTTTCAAATACACATGCATCTGTCAGTCTAAGCAAAGACTTTGAACTGTCATGACGTGTTTGTTAAACAGCATGTATAAGCTTCAACAATGGCAATCAGTTGTCTGTCTGTATCCTCAACACAGAAGACACCTGTTCAGTAGTGTGTGTATTAAGCTGTGAAAGAAGGCTGACGTCTCTTGTTGTATGTAAGTACAATCTTGTATTATCTCTGTTTGCATTCAAATAACAAATACATAACCTTAACAAACAATCATATGACTGGTAATCAACACGTGTGTGAACATAACCTTAATAAACAAATACAGACAGTAGTGTGTGTGTGCGAACATAACCTTAATCAACAAATACAAACATAACCTTAATAAACAATCAAAATGGCTTGGTAATCAGTCTGTATACGAACACCTAACCTTAATAAACACATACATACATAACCTTAATAAACAATCAGACAGATGGTATTCTTCAAATACACACATGGAGACCTGACTTGTAGATATCTATGGACACACAGGTCAGACATCTTGGAACGCTTGTGACGTCATCTCAGGTTAGTTCCATAGAGAGATCCCCCGGAGTTGCAGATGTCTATGACAGGTCAGCCATCTTGGAATGCTTGTGACGTCATCTCAGGTCAGACAGTTCCATAGAGACCCGGGTTGCGGCTGTCTATGACAGGTCAGCCATCTTGGAATGCTTGTGACGTCATCTGACAGGTCAGGTGACATTTGACGTTGACACATGTCAGGTCAGGTGACAGCTGACGTTGACAGCTGTCAGGTCAGTGACATTTGACACCTGTCAAATCTGACAGGTCAGCTGTCAACTGTCACAGGTCTGCGCAGGTCAGCGCATGCGCATGATGACTCGCGCATGCGCAGTAAAAAGTGGAGGGGGTGGTCCCAGGTGCCGCCCTATCTACTACCCATGCGCGAGTCATCATGCGCATGCGCTGACCTGCGCAGACCTGTGACAGTTGACAGCTGACCTGTCAGATTTGACAGGTGTCAAATGTCACTGACCTGACAGCTGTCAACGTCAGCTGTCACCTGACCTGACATGTGTCAACGTCAAATGTCACCTGACCTGTCAGATGTCGTCACAAGCATTCCAAGATGGCTGACCTGTCATAGACAGCCGCAACCCGGGTCTCTATGGAACTGTCTGACCTGAGATGACGTCACAAGCATTCCAAGATGGCTGACCTGTCATAGACATCTGCAACTCCGGGGGATCTCTCTATGGAACTAACCTGAGATGACGTCACAAGCGTTCCAAGATGTCTGACCTGTGTGTCCATAGATATCTACAAGTCAGGTCTCCATGTGTGTATTTGAAGAATACCATCTGTCTGATTGTTTATTAAGGTTATGTATGTATGTGTTTATTAAGGTTAGGTGTTCGTATACAGACTGATTACCAAGCCATTTTGATTGTTTATTAAGGTTATGTTTGTATTTGTTGATTAAGGTTATGTTCGCACACACACACTACTGTCTGTATTTGTTTATTAAGGTTATGTTCACACACGTGTTGATTACCAGTCATATGATTGTTTGTTAAGGTTATGTATTTGTTATTTGAATGCAAACAGAGATAATACAAGATTGTACTTACATACAACAAGAGACGTCAGCCTTCTTTCACAGCTTAATACACACACTACTGAACAGGTGTCTTCTGTGTTGAGGATACAGACAGACAACTGATTGCCATTGTTGAAGCTTATACATGCTGTTTAACAAACACGTCATGACAGTTCAAAGTCTTTGCTTAGACTGACAGATGCATGTGTATTTGAAAGAAAAGCATTCGCCTGAACTTAGATTTGAACCCACGAACCTCGAATCAGCCGTTGTTTGCTTTACATATATACACTGTCCCTAAACCAATAGCTCCACAGACACACACGTTAAAAGTTTGTTCGCTGTTGTATATATAAAACAAAGCCAGTTGTTGTTTACATATGAGGTTAGGTGTTCGTATACATGTTGATTACCAATCATCTGATTGTTTAGTAAGGTTATGTTTGTATTTGTTATTTGAATGCAAACAGACATAATAATAAGAGTGTACTTACATACAGCAAGAGACGTCATCCTTGTTTCACGACTTAACACATACTGAACAAGTGTCTCTGTCTCTTGAAGGATAAACAACGTGTCAGTTGATGACCTTGTGTTATATCTGTTCAATAACCCCACATTATTCGTGTTTGAGCTTGTCTAGAATACAGTCGTTAGAAGTATGACATCATCCATGTATTTTAGCAGATGTACCACAAGATAAGTTTGTTCAGGATATTATTGCTTTAAGACATACTTTTTAATTGTATTACAAAATAAAAACACATTAATTTTAACAAAGACTTTTATTTGATTCTAAGTACAAGTATGTAAACTCTTTGTTGGAATACATTTATAGAATTATTAACATTAGATGGTTCAGTGTTGCGTTGGTGCTGTTGTTGTTGTTGTCGTCGGTGTCTCTTCATGGCTGTGGGCTTACTAGGTGATAACACTAGCTTCTTTTAGTTCTTCCAAGATTGACTGAATTTCGTTGTTATGAGCAGTATTACCTGCAACTTGGGAAGCCACTAAAAGTCTAAGTCTGTCAACCAACTCGTTTATGTCATTCCAATACACATAGGCTATTTGTTTGTTATTTTGTATCATATAGTTGTTGGTGCTGATGTTGTTTGGGCTCATGCCGTTGCTATCGCTGCTCTTATCACTCTGAGTTTTAAGTTCAGTCTTTTGTTTTTTGTTAAGATGTCTGTCGTTGCTGTCGTCATCGTCTTCCTCGTAGGTGTAACCAAAACCTTGAGGTGTTGAGGATCTACGACCTCGTGGATTTATCACTGGTTTTATTAGAGTCAGATACTTTTCAGAGGAACAACCCTTGGTTCGTGCGTTAGGATCATAGTTCATTTTATGAACACTAGTTGCTTCTAGAATATCTCTATAGTGTTGAAGATCATCATAGGTATACCCTCTAGGTGTTTTCATAAATATCAATTCTAGCAAACCTTGTGTTTGCGGGTATCTCCTTTGGCCCAGTTGAATCTCAGCATCAGTAAAGTCCAAGTGTTTGTTGCCAAGACTCCAGCTACCAGTATCTTTAGCGTAGCGAGCACCATACGTTTGATCAATAGTAGCAAGCCTCGGTGGTTCAGTAAAATACTTGTCTACATAATATCGAACTCGGTCAGGATATTGCTCCAAAAATTCTTGATATGCAGGGTTGGTTGTGACAGTTTGTAGGTCTGCCTCAAGCTCTTCAAATGTTGGGATGTCCTCATCGGAACTTGTCGCCTCAGCCTCTTCCCTTGGTTCAGCTTCAAAAACTTCATGGTCTTTAAGGAACTGTACTTGGGGTTTCGTTTCTGGTATATCGACTTCGTCTTTGATTTGTTCAACCTTTGGTGGTTGCGATGGCTGTTGCTGCTGCAGTGCTGCTGTGTTTTTAGATATTTCACTTAGGGGCTCAACAAGTGGTTTATATAAACGTTGCAGAGCATCATCATTCTCAGCTCTGTTAAGTTTAAGCATTAAATGTTTTTTTCGAATATTGTCAGCAAGTTGTAAAATCCTTTTCTTAACTTTTTGCTCTTCCTTACCCAACACTTCCATTGTGCTACAACTGTTTTTGGTGTTACCAGTCGGTCTAATCATTTGTTTGAGCGATACAGGTTGTGTGGTGGTTTAACATATACTGACTCTGTCACGGTACATGCCTTCTTATTTATCACGATGTCCGGCTGTCTTGTTAGACAGCTGTGTTAGACAGCTGTGTTAGACAGCTGTCTTAGACAGCTGTCTTAGACAGCTGTGTTAGACAGCTGTGTTAGACAGCTGTGTTAGACAGCTGTGTTAGACAGCTGTGTTAGACAGCTGTGTTAGACAGCTGTCTAACACAGCTGTCTAACACAGCTGTCTAAGACAGCTGTCTAAGACAGCTGTCTTAGACAGCTGTGTTAGACAGCTGTCTAACACAGCTGTCTAACACAGCTGTCTTAGACAGCTGTCTTAGACAGCTGTCTTAGACAGCTGTGTTAGACAGCTGTGTTAGACAGCTGTGTTAGACAGCTGTCTTAGACAGCTGTGTTAGACAGCTGTCTTAGACAGCTGTGTTAGACAGCTGTCTTAGACAGCTGTCTTAGACAGCTGTGTTAGACAGCTGTGTTAGACAGCTGTGTTAGACAGCTGTGTTAGACAGCTGTCTTAGACAGCTGTGTTAGACAGCTGTCTTAGACAGCTGCCTTAGACAGCTGTCTTAGACAGCTGTGTTAGACAGCTGTGTTAGACAGCTGTGTTAGACAGCTGTGTTAGACAGCTGTCTTAGACAGCTGTCTTAGACAGCTGTCTTAGACAGCTGTCTTAGACAGCTGTGTTAGACAGCTGTGTTAGACAGCTGTGTTAGACAGCTGTCTTAGACAGCTGTCTTAGACAGCTGTGTTAGACAGCTGTGTTAGACAGCTGTCTTAGACAGCTGTGTTAGACAGCTGTCTTAGACAGCTGTCTTAGACAGCTGTCTTAGACAGCTGTCTTAGACAGCTGTCTTAGACAGCTGTGTTAGACAGCTGTCTTAGACAGCTGTGTTAGACAGCTGTGTTAGACAGCTGTGTTAGACAGCTGTGTTAGACAGCTGTGTTAGATAGCTGTGTTAGACACCTGTGTTAGACACCTGTATGACAGCTGTGTTAGACAGCTGTCTGTCCTGTCTACCATTGTTAGAATAATATATATCTATCGAATCCTTTTCTATATCGACCTTTGTGTACATCGTTTTCCTTCACAATCACCAACACACCATACTTATTATCTTTCCAGCATTGGTGGCAGATAGTTTTAAATTGTTTAAAGTCCATATCGGTGGTTACATGATCGTCGTACACATGTTTTAAATTGGTTTCATCTTGCTTGAATAACACAATAACATTGGTGTTGTCACGTACCAGATGCTTGGGTATTCGTGTATATGTTTGACAGAGATAGAATGAATCAATATTCTTATGTCTGCCCATACTGAAGTATGCTCTTATTTTATCTTGTTTGTCACAAGCTACATCATCAAATATAAACACAGAGTTGTCCTTGGCATCTGCCGGATCTAATATTTCATCGTTTTCTCTATAAGGATAGTAACCAACACCTTTTGTTGCATTCATCACCTCCTTTAACATCTTGTATTTCGGTTGATACAGAGACTTTGAATACACATACACGTTATCAAATTTTAAACCGTTTGCTTCAAACAACAAACTCAGCATGACATTAGTTTTACCACACCCACTCGGACCACATATGATACAGCGAACGGTGTTTGGAAAGAGAGGACCATGCCTCAGTTGTTGTTGAGCTGTGTCCGTAACAACATCGTCTATATTTGTAATGGGTAAGGCAGAAGCGTGTTTGCTGGTACGCATCTTAACTTAAACTAAACTATATTTTATTTGGGTGTGTATATATATATGAATGCAAGTGAGACACCCAGTCAGTATGCATGTTGGTGTCACAGAGTGAGGGTTGTTATTAACAAAGACAGATACAGGTTTTGCTGAAACGTTGCGGGGCGTTACAAACACCATGAAAGTTAACAGAAAACTTGATGAGGGGTTTTATGTAATCAACTCGAAGCCAAAGAAGAAGGTCCCCTTTAAAAACATACTAAGTCTGATTGAGGAAGTTATAAAAGATAGAAACCTTATTCCAACAGCGAACGCCGTGTTTGATATAGCTCATACAATCGTTAGAAACATTGGTGGACGTAAGAATGTGCAGAAACCTCGAGTTATTCCAATACCTAAAAGTGGAGGCTTCCTTCCGTTGTTGCCTCTTATATTTGGTGGGCTGTCAGCACTAGGAGCTCTGGGTGGCGGTGCTGCAGGTATTGCCAAAGCCGTGAACGATGCCAAGTCTGCGAAACAGAAACTAGAGGAGGAAGAACGACACAACAAAACAATGGAAGCCATCGCGATGGGTAGGAGAGGGAGTGGCTTGAAATTTAAGCCAAAATGCAAGAGACTGGGCAAAGGCATGTATCTCAAGAAACAGCGCTACGGTTATGGGTTGTATCTGCAAAAACCAATGCAATAAAAGACTGAAACAGTAGCCTGTGTGTATCAGTCATGGCGCACACCTTTGTGTTGAAAGACCGCAGCTCCCATCTGTCGTCAGACTACCATCCACCAATTGTTTTGGATGGTAATTATGCTGTTGCCTTGATAGGCTTTCACACCTACAACAACATACCCAACATCTATGAAGGTAAAAACAAATTTCATGTAAAAGAAGGAACCGGTTGGCGAACCATCACGATACCCACCGGTGCTTATGAAATAACACACTTGGAAGAGTTACTTCAAAATGAACTTGTTGGTGCTACAGCAACACACGAACAAAAGCAACAGGCTCTGATTCTGAGACCTAATCCGAACACCATCAAATGCAGACTAAAGTGTTATACAAATGTCAGTTTTGAATTTGATGGTTCGATTGGGCGAATGTTGGGCTTTTCAAAACAAGTTCTTCAGCCGGACACCTTTTATGAATCTGATTTACCTGTTGATATAGTGGATGTTAGACAGATTCGCATCGAAACCAATATCGTGTCTGGTTCCTATTATAACGGACAACCCTCACATACGCTGTATGAGTTTGCTCCGATGGTTGATCCTGGCTACGCAATCGACATAGAACCTAAAAATTTAATTTACTTGCCGGTGAACAAGCAAGAGATTTCCAATATAAGCATCGACATCGTCGACCAAGATTCAGTTCCTGTCAACTTTCAAGGTGAAGAGGTGTCTGTTCGCTTGAAACTTATAAAAGTTGCTTAGTATGTTGGTCTTCAAGGATATAAAAGCAAGTGCATCTACCACATCAAATTCAGTTGAGTCAGACACGTCAAAGGGTACGCTTCGTCCCGATAATATTGAGTTCCTGCAAAGCCTGGGTTATCATGTCGTCAAAACTAGAAATATTCAAAGAACCCGTGTTTGATGATGGCATCGATCGAGAAGAGCTGCGCTCTTACTATTCACCAACTAAATCGTTTGGTAACAGCGATGAAATTGAAATAGCCATCAACCAACAAGATGCGTTCGTATGTCTGGCCGAGTCAGCTCTAATAATCGAAGGTGCTCTGGAACCTGTAGCAATCCAAAATGCCACTGGTGCTTGTTATCTGTCAAATAATGGAGGAGCAGCTCTGTTTGAATCAATGACCTATGAGTTAAATAACAAGGAAGTGGAACGAGTGCGAGACCCATACACCACAACCATCATCAAAAGTCTGCTATCGTTCAGTAAGAATGAAGCCCAATCTCTTAGCAACGCCGGTCTGAATGTGTCGTCGGAGCACATCACCTTAAATGATAACAAGTTTCACATGCTCATACCTGTCTGGTTCCTCTTCAGTTTCTTTCATCATTTCAAAGGAGTTCTCTGTGGCAAACATACTTTCCGCTTTACAAGAAGTCGAAACGATTCCAATGGCTATTACAGCACAGGTACGGCACGAGCAAAAATTACCGTAACCAATATGTTTTTAAAGGTAAAACATGTCTTTCCCAATGATAAAATGAAATTGGAACTGATGGATAAAATAGCCAAAGACACCTCTATATTTCTCGCCTACCGCAAATGGGACATATACGAGTTACCAGCACTCAGAGATATCAACAGAGATGTGTGGGCTGTTAAAACTGCAACCAACTTGGAAAGACCTCGATATGTGATTATAGCATTTCAAACAGATCGTAAGGATAACGTGAAGAAGAGGTCAGACTATTTCGATAACATTGGTATGTTGGACCTCCGAGTGTTTCTAAATTCAGAATGCTACCCTTATGAATCTATGAATATGGATTTTGAGAAATCGAAATATGCAGAAGCCTATAACATGTATACAGATTTTCAAAAAAGCTTCTGTTATAAAAACATGTCGGAGCCTATCTTGAATTATGACGAGTTTAAAGACAGAGCTCTATTTGTGATTGACTGTCAGCACCAGAACGAGTCAATCAAGTCTTCAACGGTGGACATTAAGGTGGAGTTTATGAGTCACGCCAACTTCCCAAAAAATACTCGTGTTTATTGTCTGGTTATTCATGACAGTGTAATGGAATATAAACCTCTAACGGGCATCGTTAGAGCCATTATGTAATAATTGTATGTCATTTATGTATCAATATGTACAACTTAATTAATCCTAATAAATTTTTATTGTATGTAAAACAGTTGTTTTATTTTTATTTTGTTGCATTTTTATTAACCCCTTTCTGTCTGTCAGTCTAAGCAAAGACTTCGAGCTGTCATGACGTGTGTGTTAAACAGCTGTACAAGCTCAAACAAGATTATCTAAGATACTTGTTGGGCAATCAATTGTCTGTCTTTTATTACACAGCTCTGTCAGTCTAAGTAAAGACTTCGAGCTGTCATGACGTGTGTGTGTGTGTGTGTTAACAATCAACAACAGCGTCTATATGTTTTGTTTGGTTCAAGTGAATGTCATTAAACAACTGTGTTATTTCTATAACGGGGCCCCATTCAAGACCTCAACATACGTTAGTGTGTGTTAAGCCGTGAAACATGTATGACGTCTCTTGCTGTATGTAAGTATACTATTATATTATTTATGTTTACATACAAACAATACTTATCAAACAATCCTCGTATATCAAAGTTTAATTTAGTTGTTTTAAATTGAGTTTTGTTACTTGTGTGTTTTTGATCACTCCCTATATAAATTTAGATTCATTCATTCAAAATACAAACACACTAACATAAACAAACACGCCGACAATAAAACCAAGTCCCCGAGTTTTATTGCGCTATTAAAATAAACTCATTAACATATCTAGATGTAAATACGTTTTTCTTATTGATATAGTTTACTTCAAACGTTTTTTGTTATTAAATGATATTAGATAGGTAAATTGGTACGTGTTTTAAATTTCTTTTTACTATAAATAAACAATTGTTTTTAACATTACAGTTCCTATTATTCAATTGGAATGTAATAGAGATACCACCCCCTGCCCACACACACACATCAGCCTCATAAACTCGTTTTAAATTAGCATATGCAACAGGTTTTTGTTTTATATATACAACTGCGAACAAACTTTTAACGTGTGTGTCTGTGGAATAGTTGGTTTAGCGACAGGTATCTCTCTGAGTAAGTTGTGTGGTTGGGGGTTCAAATCTAATTTCTGGCGAATGCTTTTCTTTCAAAAATCATATTTCAAATTAAAATCAAAATTTCAAATTACCCGCTCAATATATCTTCCTCATATATGTATGTGTGTGTGACTAAACCGAATGACTGTGTCCAACAGATGTCTCCCATCGAGCTAGAGAATATTCTCTACACTCTACAACTTTACAAATAGAATATTCTCTAGCTCGATGAGTCATATCTCTGGACACAACAGACAAATTTTCAAACAAATTCAAATTTCCCGCCAAAAACGAAATACCCTAACAAACTTCAATACACCTTAACAACAACACAATAAACAAACCAAACAGCTGTGTTTACGAACATAACCTTAATAAACAAAATACACCTTAACAACACAATAAACAAACAAACAGCTGTGTTTACGAACATAACCTTAATAAACAAAATACAAAACATAACCTTAATAAACAAACAGATGACACGTGTGTGAACATAACCTTAATAAACAAATACATAACCTTAATAAACAATCAGACAAATGGTATTCGACAAACACACACATGGAGACCTGACTTGTAGATATCTATGGACACACAGGTCAGACATCTTGGAACGCTTGTGACGTCATCACAGGTTAGTTCCATAGAGAGAACCCGGGGTTGCAGCTGTCTATGACAGGTCAGCCATCTTGGAATGCTTGTGACGTCATCTCAGGTCAGACAGTTCCATAGAGACCCGGGTTGCGGCTGTCTATGACAGGTCAGCCATCTTGGAATGCTTGTGACGTCATCTGACAGGTCAGGTGACATTTGACGTTGACACATGTCAGGTCAGGTGACAGCTGACGTTGACAGCTGTCAGGTCAGTGACATTTGACACCTGTCAAATCTGACAGGTCAGCTGTCAACTGTCACAGGTCTGCGCAGGTCAGCGCATGCGCATGATGACTCGCGCATGCGCAGTAAAAAGTGGAGGGGATGGTCCCAGGTGCCGCCCTATCTACTTATATATATATATATATATATATATATATATATATATATATATATATATATATATATATATATATATATATATATTGTTGTGGGGTACATAGACAGACAAATATACACTTAAACTAAGGAAGATAGATACACTTGCAATGTTCAGTATTACGTTCTAAAGGAACAGGCCTGATAAACGAAGCATTCTATTATAAAAAAAATTATTATTTATGAAATCAAAATGCAAAGTAATCCACTTGTCGTAAACAAAATAAAAATACCGACATATCAAATTGTTTATATAAGCTTAAAAAATTCCGAAGTCGAGTAAAATTTCAAAATTAAATACCTTAAGTCATGTGCTTCACATTCTGTAGTATCACATGATAGGGAGACAGTTAGGTATATCCATAGCCATCATAGTAAATTCAGTTTAATTGCTGAACACCTGGGAAAGTAAAATCATGTTCAAAATGCTTTAAATAATAATATAAAGGTTAAACCTGTAACAAGAAATAATAAAATGAACGGGGCATTTCTTTAACTAAGTATGTAGTCAAAGAGAAAAATAACAAACATGAAACAAAAAACACTGGTAGGTGTACACGATAAGAAGAAAGTTTGGTACACAGCAAGTGCGTTATGGTAGTGAATTTTTATTAAATGCTTCAAATTTGAATAACTCAATTTTCTATAAACTTAGAAAGTTTAATTTTGGTATGTAGTAAGGTCTTTATAAGTCAAGATATCCACCAAATTTCATTAAAATAACTTTGTAATTTTCAGAGGAAAATTTTTTTTCGAAATAAAACTCAAAATTTTCCCGGAAAACCCCGTCAGATTTTTCTGGCTAACGAACTCGTCCAAGCCATTAATAAAAGAAAGGCACTTTCAGAGTTTCATCAAAATCAGTTAATTATTTTTTTAATTATGAGATGATACATACATACATACATATATATATATATATATATATATATATATATATATATATATATATATATATATATATATATATATATATATATATATATATATATATATATAAACATATTAAAATTTTCAACTAACCCCGGATATGGGTTCTAGGGGTCCCAGTTCGCGCTCATTAGAAAAATTTCTTGCAAAGGCTCACCATCGATACCTCTCTATTAGTGAATTTTTTTCATAAAAATTCACTAAAATGGACTCAGATATAATTTGTGCGTTAAATTTAACAGGACACAAGAATTTAATCAGTGAGGATAAGAGTAAGAAATAAGTTGTGTGTGTGATTTGTTTCTTTAACGTCGACCTATTTCCACGACTATGGCCAATCACCGACGCCAGGGAGCAGTTTCACCTCACTATCCTGGAAATTTTGCCAAACTCTTGCCTTTATGTAAGGAGGTAGGGACCTTTAACGTGTCCAACATCGCATGGACACGTAACCGACGGCTTTACGCTCCCTCCGAAGCGCGGAACGTTCAGATAATGAACTTGCCCAAACACAATGCCAAAACCTTGGTTGATGTTAATGTTACAGTATGTACTGAAAATGTGAAAGGATAACCCTGCGATCGAACCCAGTATCCTTCGGTTCAGAGACACACGTTCTTACCTCTGAACCACCGAGGCTCTAACAAATAAGATAATGGGACAATCTATTTCTAACCTAAAGTGACAATAATTTCGTGTGATAACTTTGATAAAAAGCAATTACGGAACAAGGTGTAGCATAAGTGGTTAAAAACGATCACCAAAAATAAGGTTCAGAGAGCAGAAAATGGTTGGGTTCATTGATGATAAATATTAAGTTGTATTTATTTTAGAAAGTTAATTCAGAGCAAGTTATTTCAAATGAATTTACACATTCTTATTATTAAGAAATTACAATATATGAAAATGTCAAACTTACCTTTTTATAATTATAAAAACTAACGGGACGCAGCAAGTGCGTTTTGGTAGTGAATTTTGATTAAATGCTTCCTATTTCAATAACTCAATTTTCTATAAATTTAGAAAGTTTAATTTTGGTAGGTAATGAGTTCTTTTCTAGGGCAAGATATTCACCAAATTTCATTACAATAACTTTGTAATTTTCGGAGAAAAATTTTTTTTCGAAAGAAAATTGAAAATTTGAATAACTCAATTTTCTATAACTTAGAAAGTTGACTTTTGGTAAGTAGTAAGGTCTTTCCTAAGGCAATATATCTGTTAAATTTCATTAGAACAGCTTTGTAATTTTCGGAGAAAAAAAATTTTTTTTTGAAAGAAAACTTAAAAATTTCCCGTAAAACCACCTCAGATTTTCCTGGCTAACGAACTGATCAAATCCATTAATAAAAGAAAGGCACTTGCCGAGTTTCATCGAAATCTGTTAATTATTTTTTGAGTTATTAGACGGAAACATATATATATATATATATATATATATATATATATATATATATATATATATATATATATATATATATATATATATATATATATATATATATATATATATAATTTATTTATATGCATTAAAATTATACAGTGCATCTTACATAGAAGTTACAAACTTGTGGCTGTAATTGATGCGATTTGGTTAAAATATTAAACTGAAACATATCAAAATCCTATTGACACTGACATTTCTTGCTATAAATTTTCGGTATTTCAAATTTACAATTTATTGATCCAATCTTCAGTTATTAGCACCTCCAATATTTCCTCTACATCCTTAGAACTTCCCAACCACTTTACACTCCAAAATAGTTTTCTTTCAACTTTGGTTAATAATATTTTCAAACATTTTAGGACCTAAAATTGCAACATATAAAAATTCAAACTGACCCCGGATATGGGTTCTAGGGGTCCTAGTTCGCGCTCATTTGAAAAAATGTTTGCAAAGTCTCACCATCGATACCTCTGTATTAGTGAATTTTGTAAAATAAATATTCACTAAAAGGGTCGGGACGCAGCAAGTGCCTTATAGTAGCGAATTTTCATAAGAATTGTACACTATTAGTAAGATATATTATTAAACCTAATTCTTTAAATTTAAATGGATCTTGGACACCGGTTTTAGAGTCCCAGTTAGCAATTATTTGAAAACCTTATATTTTATATGGAGCTAAAAAATCAAAATTGTGTTAGATATAATATATAAGTACTGCAAGTGCCTTTAAAAATTGTGTCATTAAAGTTATAAACGTTTTTCAGAGAAAAATTAATTATTTACAAAGGGAGTGTACCTGTCAAATTATAAATATGGCAGGTATTTTTCCTTATTAATTGCTTGGATGGTTTGGTTTTATTCAACCCATCGAGTTTTTGCAAACAACAAACAAGAAAAAAAGTTTTTTATGTTATGGTAGAAAATTTTCGTAAAAGTATTTCAAATCTGATAGCTCAATAAATTTCCCATTAAGCCAGCATCTACAATCTAGAACCATAGTAACACCCATGTAAACTCACGTGGGTACCTATGGTCTAAGATGACACAGTCATTAATGAAACTAAAAAAATTATATTTCAGGTTAAGCGAAGACTGATGACCTTAAATGAAACATTAAATATTAGATAATGATAAATTAACAAGTGTAATTTATTCTAGTGTCATTAATACAGTCTGGTTAAATATATATTAGGGGTTTATAGATCATTATGTGTGGGTGTTTAGTATTACAACGTATATAAATAAACAGATCGATAGTGTCCCTAATATAAGTAGCGTGCCATAAATAATTTATAATACATTACTTCTTACAAGAGAAATAAAATAATTAAGGAGCTCGTGCGTACTTGTTTCGTGAGTCGTTCTATTTACATACGGTGTTTTAATTATGCTTGTAAATTTTAAAGTATATAATTTATATAAATACATACTACCCGCTGTTGTGGTTTTTTAGAAAGTTTTTAGCAAAATAACTATTGAAACATTTCCATAAAAAAATTCTTCAGATGATATATATAGAGTGGCGCATTGAAAACGAAACCGACCGATTTTCGTCCAGATAAATTTTTTTTTAAGAAATGCTGAAACAAGTCAATTTTAATATTGAGGGGAAAAGTTTTTTACATAAAACTCAACTTTGTCACATCAACCCCTTAAGGGTGGTGATAACAACCCTTATATTTTAAATAGGGAACGTGGGTGGAGTGTTACATCATTCGAAAGCACACTAATTAATTTCATCAACTCGTTTAAAAATTATTCACAGTTGAAGATGCAAAAACGCATTTCACCCATACCGATAAGAAATGTGCTGATAGTCAATGTTTTGTTGGTTTTTAAACAAAAAATTGACTACCAGAACATGAGATAAATGCGGTTTATTATTTCAGTTTATCGGGCGGTTTGATACTTGATAGTACTACCGAAAAATAATTTTACATTGGTGTATTCTGTAGAAGAAAGAGTTGAAATAATTAATCTTTTTTTCAAAAACGATGACTGTGCCAACCGTACCGCAAATTTGTTTAATGAACGACATCCGAACAGACATGTTAACATAAAATACATTTTGGAGTTAGTTGCAAAATTTCGACAAAGTGGTTCCGTAGCCAACAATAAACGGGATCCTGAACGTGAATTTCCGGTTAAAAATGAGACTACTGAGATTCAAGTTTTAGGACAAACTGCTGCAGACCCAAATTTAAGCACGAGAAAATTGGCCACTGTTTCAAACATGAAAAGAACTATTCAGCGAATATTGAAGGATTATAAATTTCACCCGTATAAAATTCATCTTGTACAACAACTGAATGAACATGATTTTAATCGGCGGCTGGAGTTTTGTGAGGTTATGACTGCACGAATAGCTGATAACGGGAACCTTCTGTTCAATATCTGTTTTTCAGACGAGTGCACGTTTTTACTAAACTCTACAGTCAATCCTCATAATTGTCGTTATTGGGCTGATAATACTCCTAAAAATTTCACGAAGTCCACACTTAAACTCCACAGAAATTGAATGTCAGGACTGGAATTTTTGGAGACCGTTTAATCGCACCAATTTTTCTTGATGGCAATTTGAGTGTCGAAACGCATTTGGAGTTACTAGAAGATATCGTTTACCCTCTACTAATTGACATTGTTGAAAATGATGATCGCTATCAAAAAAATCAATTAGTGTTTCAACAAGATGGAACTCCTGCGCATTTTTCACAAGGTGTTAGGGAGTTTTTGGACAGAGAGTTTCCAGAGCAATGGATTGGGCGCAAAGGTGCTATTGAGTGGCCCCCTGTATCACCGGATTTAACTCCTTTAGACTTCTTTCTATGGGGCCAGTTAAAGAGTAGAATTTTCGAAACAGAACCAGAGTCTCTGGAAGAATTACGACGACGCATTGTTAAAGAATGCCGCTAATAACTCCACAAATGCTCCAGAATGTCAGAGTTCGTTTTGAACAAAATTTGTACTTTTGTATGGAAGATGGTGGTCAACAATTTGAACACTTACTTAACTGAATAAACATTTTTGAACGTTTGGTTATGTTTTTTAGTTTTTCTTTTAACGAAAAGTTGACTAATTAGTGCACTTCTTATCACAATGAATGAAATACGTTCTTGCAACTAGAACTGTTAATATTTTTTAAACGAGTTGATAGAACTTTCAAAAAAATTTGTTTGCTGAATTTAGAAAAGAAAGAGATTTCAAACGATGTAACACTCGACACATGGTCCCTATTTAAAATATAAGGGTTGTTATCACCACCCTTAAGGGGTTTATGTGACAAAGTTGAGTTTTATGTCAACACCCATTACCCGCAATATTAAAATTGACGAGTTTCAGCGTTTCTTAAAAAAAAATTCTGGACGCAAATCGATCTGTTTCGTTTTTAATGCGCCACCCTATATATATATATATATATATATATATATATATATATATATATATATATATATATATATATATATATATATATATATATATATCGGGTGTTCCAGTTCTCCTATTCGAACCGGATATACCAACTGGCTTGATGGTTGCATATTTGAGATTTTGGGTATCGTATATATGCTTAGAAAAAAAAACTGGGAGACAAAATGGTGGAATTTCTCGTTTAACCGGAAGTAGCAAAACTTTTGATTTTTTAACGACACGCTATATATTTTTCCAAAATGTGGAATCAATGCCAAATTCCCTTTAGAATGGTGTATTATAAGTCATATTTTAATTTTATAATGGCGTAAGAATAGATTTTTTTTAATGATCACATACGGATCCATAATTTTATTTAAAAAGTACTAACCCATTAAACGTTACATGTTTTGATTTTTAAAAAACTTCGGGACGCAGCAAATGCGTTATTGTAGCGAATTTGTATAGGAATTGTACACTATTATTATACGGCATATTAGTAAAGTTAATACTTTAAACTTACACAGACCTTGAAGACTGATTTTAAAGGTCCTAGTACGCGCACATTTGAAGAATTGTTTCGGATGTGCTACCATCGATACCTCTTTTTTCTGTGAAGCTTATAAAGTAAATTTTGCTATACCTGTAGATAACTGCAAATCTGTTTAAAAGAAGCTTGTATAAAAAAATTCATTGAAGTTATACAGAAGATTTCCAGAAGGAAACTTAATTCATATTTAGAAAAATAAAGTATCTGCCAAATTATAAAGGTAGAAGTTATTTTTCCTTATCAATCGCCAGTATGATTTCATTTTAGTCAACCTAATAAAACCGGTTTTTTAATATCAACAATAACAAAATCATAATTTCAAAATCAAAGGTGACAAACATGTTTTGGCGTTTTAAACAAAAATGATATCTTGTCCAAAACGTATGAAATCTATGCACTATTGTTTCTCAAAATGTCAAAATGAAACATAAAAAAACATATATTCATCGAGCTGGTTTCGATCGCGTAACCTTCTGCTTAGGAGGCAAGCGCGAAGCCCCTTGTGCCATCTAGACACACGTCAACTAACGTCTTATTTTCGTGATACTTTAGATTGGTTTCATGCCCGGGATCTTTTATTCAAAGTATACCTTACAATTAATTACAGAATTAGTAGAATTACTATTGAAACATATCCGACTGTTTAGGTCTTATATGACGTCTTAAGTTTAAGTTTAAAGATAAAATAAACTATTTTAGAATCATTTTTATAGATACTTGGTTTTGTTTACATTTATGCTATATTATGCGACACTTTTTTCATTAAATACTTATAATTTTTTTTCTTTTAACCGGAAGATTTAATTTTTGTCATATAGTGTACTTTTTATCATCTGAACCTACCACCAAAGTTGATTATCATAGGTTTTTTTTATTTTCGGAGATAGATTTCTTTCGAAACAAAACTCAAAATTTTCCTGGAAAAACCAGCTCGATTTTCCTGAATAACAAACCTACCCAAGCCATTAACAAAAGGAACGCACCTGCCAGCTTTGTCAAAATCGGTTTTAAAAATTATCCAAGGCATTTTTAAAAGGAAGGTTCGTACCAAATTTGATTAAAATTGGCCCATTGTATTTTGACTCATCGGTATTATATATATATATATATATATATATATATATATATATATATATATATATATATATATATATATATATATATATATATATATATATATATATATATATATATATATATATATATATATATATATATATATATATATATATATATATATATATATATATATATATATATATATATATATATATATAGTGTCAGTGTCTCCCAAACTGGATGGGAATGTATTGCTATCTCCGTTATTATTGGAGATTGGGAGACGGTTAAATTCGCAATGTTTTGTTGAATTTTATGCTCGTTCCAAATGTGACATGTATTTTGCTCTGCCTCTTTTCGTTTTCGAGTTATTTTGAAAAAACTAAAATTTGTTGATTTCTTTTTTCTTCAATATCTAAGTAGGCGTTGATCTGACATGTCAAAGACTTGCACATTATCGGGACACTTTTTATAGAGTAATATTTTTTGGCTATTCTCAACATTGGATTGTCATTTGTTTTTGTGCTAGATGTATCAACGTTTGTTTTTATTACGGCAGCCATATTGGATTTTTTACTCGTGTGATAGCCTGTGAAAAGAGCTTGCCAATGATCTGCAACATGCCTGAGAAATCTTGTAATTGCACTGTTAACCGTTTTGAGGCTAATAGGCTATGAAATTCAATACCAGAAATCAAATGACAAAAAAAAGGGTTCAGAAGGCAGTAGGCTATGGAGTCTAACAATAGGCTTCCACTTTGAACATAATTTTCCGTAATGATTCACGATAAAAAATATTGTGATTTAATTTACAATACTTAATTAGGTAATAATAATAGATAATATTATGTGAAAGACTTTAATAACGAAACCCGGCAATAACATATAGAAACTTAAACTCCACACAACAACACAATTAGAAACGGAACTCAACAAATAATAAAATAGAAACTTAAAAATACACTAAATAGAAACTTGTCCAATATGGCCACCGCTTTGTTCAATGCACTTTATACACCTTTTTGAAACATGCCTGCAAACTCTGGTGAAGGTGTTTTGGTTAATATGATTTATAGCTTCCGTGATTCTGTTTCGTAATTCATTGATATTTTGTGGTGGATCGAATTTATACACATCATTCTTCAGAGTACCCCAAAAATAAAAATCCATGGGTGTTATATCAGGACTTCGAGCACACCAATGAACCGGCCCATTGTTACAAATGGCACGATTAATACAATTTTGGTACAAACATTATTTGACGATCATAGCATTGTGGGCTCGACAACCCTCTTGTTGGTACCAAATCTCGTGTAAATTATCATAAACTCTTCTAATTGTTGGTAAGTTATCATTTTTCAATCGATTAAGATAACTTTTCCCAGTCAAATTATTTTCAAAAAAGAACGGACCTACAATGAAGTTACCAGAAAATTTTCATAATTAACTGTCTAATCTATAAATAAAAATAACAGTTTTTTTACCTAATAAGCTGCACCAAACATTAATACCAAATTTGTCTTGCAATCGTCTTTCTTTCTTTAGATGCGTATTTTCATTTGCCCAATAATGCCTTTTATGACGCTTATACACACCACAATTTGTAAATTTGGATTCACCAGTCCATATTATTATCAAATGAAAATGTTCATCTTGCTGACTCTGACATTGTCCTTGATACCATCTGCAGAATCGAAGTCGTTTAGGGTAATCGTAAACATTTAATGCTTGTACGATTGTAGGTTTGTATGGATGGTAATGACTTGTGTGTGTACCGTATTTTTGGATGTCAATTTTTTCACCATAAAACCAAACAGATCGCGGAGGGTTTTCGTTTGAAACCTGTAAGACGGCATTATTTCTTTTTTCATTTCTAGGCATTGGTAGTTTCTTTGCGTAGAATTTACCGTCGTTCAATAGATTGGTTACTATCCTGCGAAATATTTTGGTGTTTGGGTGTCGTCTTTCTGGGTAGTTGTTTTGATATGAATTTGCAGCCGCCTCAGCATTTAGGTTCGAACCAATATAACATTCCAACATGTCAAAATATTCCTAATTACTGAACATATTGTTGAATAATATTTAAAATAAACGAAAACAAACTATTTAGTACAAAATTTTAAGCAACGTGTTAAACACACCTCAAATTGTTCAGATAATTGAGAATGGCAGTATTCTTAATTGTCGCGATAGTGTTATATCCATAGCAACCTTTCTTCTGTTGTTTTTCAGTTTACTTACGTTTAAAAATCAAACAATTTTCAAAGGCGTCTTCGTAAATCATTAATCTGCTTTTAATTGAGGTCTGTTCGTAAATTTAGTTACTCACTAGGTTGACCTATTTAATTAAATTATAACCATTTTTTAGGATAATGTTGTAATGTAAAATATAATTTGTAATAATGGGCCGATTCACTGGTGTGCTCAAAGTTTCTATTTTTTATCATGAATCATTACGGAAAATTATGTTTAAAGTAGAAGTCTATTGTTAGACTCCATGGGCTACTGCTTTTTGAACACGTTTTTTGTTATTTGTTTTCTGGTATTGTATTTCATAGCATACTATCCTCAAAACGGTTTTTCTCAAAATTGTCAGTGCAATTGCAAGATTTCTCAAGCATGTTGTACACCATTGGAAAGCTCTTTTGGCAGGCTATACATGAGCAAAAAATTCAATATGGCTGCCATAATAAAAACAAACGTTGATACATGTAGCTCAAAAACAAATAAAAATCCAAAGTTGAGAATCGCACAAAAAGATTACTCTGTAAAAAGTGTTCTGATAATATGCAAGTCTTAGACATGTCAGATCAACGCCTCCTTAGATATTGAAGAAAAAACAAATCGACAATTTTTTTTTCAAAATAACTTAAAAACGAAAAGAGACAGATTAAAATACAAGTCATGTTTGGAACGAGCATGAAATTCTACAAAACATTGCTAATTTAACCGTCTCCGTATTTCTAATAATATCGTAGATAGCAATACATTTCCATCCAGCTTGGGACACACTATATATATATATATATATATATATATATATATATATATATATATATATATATATATATATATATATATATATATATATATATATCCCAGTAATAGGTTATAAGGGTCCTAGTTCGCGCTCATTAAAAAACTTTTTTTTTTAAATTCAAATGTGGGGATCTCTCAAATAATGTTTTTTTTTTCTACGAAAATTCACCAAAAGCTTTCAAAACACAGTCGATGTGTACAGTATTACAAAATTAAATTCATTATCATTCATTGCTTCGTTGTTTATAGACTTACTTGACTTCGCTAATTATCCACACAATAACAAGTACATATTCATCGCCTCTAGGTAGCGCTGATGTAGATAATGAAATCTGTGCACAAAATCCCATCTCCAATTATAATGAAATTTCATGAAACCTGAGGCGTTAATCCTGACAGTTGGCTTAATTGTAGTTGCAGATTAATCACGGAGTGTGAGCTCTTTTTATTCCTCTAGGGAATAAATACTGGAACTGAATTCGGAACACACAACATATTGACTGCTGCCGAGTGATCTAGTGCTGTCAATACACTTATTTGTCTCAATTATCTAATTTTAATTGGATCGCTACAAATAGCAGTGCGTGCATTGATTTACTTGTGACATTTATTTAGATTACAATAAATGTCTTAAGTTGCATTTAGCATTGGCAAGCGTTGGGTATTTATTTGACCTAAAATTGTTAAAATTCAGTAACACTAGAATATAGTGTATAATACCTAACCTTACCATGTAGAATGTAATCCGCCTATTATTATTATTATTATTATTATTATCAAACAACAATCTGAAATTAAACATGGATAAAACCAATATGATAAGATTTAGTTCGGTGGCCATGTTTACTGATACACTGGAAATAAGGCTCAACAATACTGCAGTAAGTACCAAGTACAACTTAAAATTTTTGGGTTTGCATTTGGATGCGAGACTAGATTGGAAAGAGCATGCTTCTCAAGTAGTAAAAAAAATTTCTAAACTAACTTACATTCTGGGATCTGTAGCTTACTTGGTGACCAGGGAAGCAGCTCTAACAGCTTACTATGGGCTAGTGGAGTCTTGCATCCGATATGGTATAATTATATGGGGTGGTTCTGTGGAGGTAGGCAGTGTCTTCCGAGCACAAAAAAAATGTATCAGGAGAATTTTTGGTTTGAAACCAACCGAAAGCTGCATAGGCTATTTTATGTCGGGAAATATTCTCACCTACTACTCGCTGTATATCATTGAATGTGTCAAGTTTATGAAGGAAAATGGTGATCTGTTTGTTCATTATGAACAGCAGCATACTTACCCCTTGCGCAACAGAGATGACCTGCTACAACCCCACACACGCCTGACTAGGTTGCAGAGAAATGCAAGGTACAATATTATAAAAATATTTAATCAGCTGCCCGTTGAGGTAAGACAGTTGCCCATGCCAAAGCTGAAAGCAAAGTTGCACAAATACTTGTTGCAAGAAGCCATCTACGATATGGATGAGTATTTCAATGCTACCGATCTGCAGCATATTTTGGTTTAGGCTCCCTCAAAACAAGGCCTTCTTATAATACAGTTTGTGTTTGGAGAGGTTTTTGTCTTTTTAGTTATTATAATTTCTTTATTATACATGTAATTTTAATATGTTTAATGTTTGTATTTTATATTTTACACTTTTTGTATACTTAATTATTATGTTTTTATTTATACATAGTTATTATTTTTACATGCAATTTTAATGTGTTTAATGTTTTTGTGTTTTATATTTTACAATTTTATATACCTATTTATATTTTATTTATACATAGTTTTTTTTTCTATACATACAATTTAAATGTGTTTTAAAGTTTTGTATTTGATATTTTACACTTTTTGTATGATTGTGTATATATTAGTGAAAACTGGCTCTACGCCCAAGTGGGCATTTGTATCATATTTGAGTCAATAAAGATTATAAAGATTATCATTATTATTATTATTATTATTATTATTATTATTATTATTATTATTATTATTATTATTATTATTATTATTATTAAGACAAAACCACTGTT
This sequence comes from Tillus elongatus, assembly GCA_964006375.1. Lineage (NCBI taxonomy): Eukaryota > Metazoa > Arthropoda > Insecta > Coleoptera > Cleridae > Tillus > Tillus elongatus. Next base: position 297,666,663 of record OZ023262.1, read on the forward strand.
AGCTTCACCTTATTTCACACAACAAAAAAGCTTTTAAGCAAAGGTAGCATAAGTGATAACTAAGTAAAAGAAGCAGATTGCATTCGACTATACCGAATACTAAATATACCTTTTAGTAAATTTTATTAAAAAAACATCACTACTGAGAAGATCCTGACTTTTGAATTTTGAAAAAAAATTCAAATGAGCGCGAACTAGGCCCCTAAGAATCCATATCCGGGGTCAGTTTCAATTTTTATACGTTTATATATCTATCTATAATATATATAAAATTCTCGTGTCACAGTGTTTGTAACCAAACTCCTCCAAAATTGCTTGACCGATTTTTATGAAATTTTTTGTGTATATTTGGTAGGTCTGAGAATAGGTAGTAAACTATTTTTATACCCCTAAGTAAAAAGGGTAACCCACCCCAAAATTTTTTTTTTTGAAAAAAATTATTTATATTTTTTTATGATTTGGCATTAAAAATCCATATAACCCTTAATTTTCACCCTTCTGCCACCAACCCCCATTTTTTAATAGCGATATTAGTACTATAATAATCTTCAACTTTCAGTGGTCGATAACTGATCAATTATTAATCGATCAGTTATCCCCGCCAGGCGTCTACCGGTGTCACTTCTCACCCAGCAAACAGCACGTGGGTAAACCATACAGTTTGTGTGTGTTGGCTAAAGACGGACTGAGCAGTTTCAGTTACAGAGTTTGTGGTTTAATAGTTTATACTTTTTCGTGAATTTTCGTCGAAAAAGTTCGTTATTGAGAAGACCGCGATTCCAGATTTTTTTAAACATTTCTTCACAGTAGTGCAAACTAGGGGGTCAATTTCAGTTATTACATATTTACATATATAAAAGGTGGTGTATTTTTATTGTTCAACCCCTACTTCAATTTCAACACAGGATATAAGATGAGTTATGAAATTGAACGGTTTCCAATGCATAAACCGTAAAACGTTATATTACTCGAGTTTTAACAAAAAATATAAATTTCACCGAATCACACCTTACTTATCCGTTGCCCCTTGGAGTGTGTTTACTCAAAAACAACCTCTACCGTTCGTTGTTCAGGTGCTAACTATATACTAGAGCAATGATTCCAACCAATTGGTGCAGCAATGGAACAGAAATAACTGTCATTGTGCTGTTTAATTCATTTGTTTCAAAATTTAACTTTGGCACATAGAGCCTTTTAGTAAATTTTCGTAGAAAAATTCAGTAATGGGGAGAGTTCGACTTTTGAATTTTAAATGAGCGCAAACTAGGACCCCTAGAATCCATAACCGTAGTGAGTTTAAATTTTTAAATGTTTATATATATATATATATATATATATATATATATATATATATATATATATATATATATATATATATATATATATATAGGGTGTCTCAAAAGTCGTAAATCAAACGTCACACGCAGATATGCTAGCTCAAGCCCTTTCAGGAAAACCCTATATAGTCTTATCAAGAAGGTTACGGTTTTTAAGATATTGACAGTTTTACAAAAAAATGAAAATTGTCAAATTTTAAGGTATGACCTGACCTGACCTGACCTGACCAGACCAGACCTGACCTGACCTCTGATGACGCTAATTTGGTTAGTGAAACGATCGTCAGGTGTTTTAAAATGTGTTGTGGTGATTTGGGTTCTCCAAGTGTACTTATCAGTGCTCATCACAGGTTCTAATCTTCACTTATTGTCTTATATATAAACGATATCGTCTTAGGAACGATCCTTTTAGTCTTATTAGACTGCTTCGTGAAATTTCTTGAGCTGCTGTTCTGATTCCTTGACGTCCACCTGCCCGGTTATGCCTGATTCAAATATTGCCTTACTGCTAAGGCAGAGTGGGCTGGGCACCTATCATTTTGAAGCCACATTGTTCTTTGAAGTTCTAATGGTGTGTCTTCCAGCAGTTCTGGCAAATTGTTTTGCAAAAACGCCAAATATATTTGGCCATTTAACGTAGGGCACAGTTCCACTGGCACCTTAAACTGTTCTGTTAACAATACAGGCCCAGAGATTTATATTAAATTGATGTTGGGAGCGATCCTCTCTGAGCTCATGTGCATCTTCAAGTTTCCAACTATTACAGTTATGGAGGTTCATGTAACAAATCATTTGTAAATGCTGGCTCGCCACTCCATAAAACTTTATCGAGGAAATTGGGATCTTGTATGATTTTTCTTAACATAATTTCGCAAAATCGCTTGCGCCTTGCGTATTCACGCAGTTCCAAAATTTGGACCGTCTGAATATGGTACCCATACCTTTTTAAAATTCTATGAGTAGTAGACGTTGAGACACCAGTTAGTCTCTGTACTTTCCGCATCGAGGTACCAGATTCTTCGATAACAGCGCTGTTAGAATTCCTGGAATCGATCGTGTTGATCGAACTGGACGACCGAGAACTGCAGACGAGGAGGCTGTCCTGGATGCTGTTATCGAAGAACTTGGTACCTCGACGCGTAGAGCACTGGTGTCGCAACGTCTGCTACTCATATAATTTTAAAAAGGTATGGGGACCATATTCAGACGGTCCATATTTTGGAACTGCGTCAACACGCAAGGCGCAAGCTATTTTGCGAAGCTATGCTAAGAAAAATCATACAAGATCCCAATTTCTTCGATAAAGTTATATGTAGTGGCGAGTCAGCATGTACAAATGATTTGTCACATGAACCTCCATAACTTTCATAGTTGGAAAATTGAAGATCCACAGGAGTTCAGAGAGGATCCATCCCAGCATCAATTTAAGATACATCTCTGGGCCGGTATTTTGAACGGAACACTTTTGGGACCAGTGGAACTGCGCTCTAAGTTAAATGGCCAAAGATATTTGACGTTTTTACAAAACAATATGCCAGATCTGCTGGAACACACCCCATTAGAACTTTGGAGAACAATGTAGCTTCAAAATATTGGATGCCCAGCCCAATCTGCCTTAGAAGTAAGGCAATACTTGAATCAGACATACCCGGGCAGCGGACGTCAAAGAATCAGAACAGCAGCTCAAGAAATTTCACGAAGCAGTCCAAGAAGACTAAGAGGATCGTTCCTAAGACGATATCGTTCATGTATAAGACATAAAGGCCGTCAAATAGAACATCTGTTATGAATATATTTATTTTTGTAAATGTCACAATCTGTTTATTTTTATTTATTAGCTACCTGGTTTCACTTCCAAATTTACTTTTAATCGTCGACAGTGAATTACTTTTAAGAGATATTGATAATGTTTTATACCATTTAAGAATCTCCACAAAACAAGGAAGTTTTTGAAATGAGCCAGTAAATTTTACTAATTTTTTTTTCAGTGAGGAGGTTTATTCCAAATTAAAAAAAAATTGGGGACGAAAAGTCCGATTTTTTTTTCTTCAGATTTTCTGAATAATAATAATACAAAATATTTCAGATTGGTTCGATAACGCTATTATCTAGGATTAAGATGCACAAAAATCACATTCCGGAAATGTTTTTTCAGCAAAACACCCTAAAATTTGAAAATTAAAATTTTTTTCATAAAATTCTCAATATCTTGAAAACCGTAAACTTTTTGATAAGATCATGTAGGGTTTTTCTGAAAGGGCTTGAGGCATCATATCTCCGTGTGAGGTTTGATTTACGACTTTTGGGACAGCCTATATATATATATATATATATATATATATATATATATATATATATATATATATATATATATATATATATATATATATAAACATATAGGAATTAACCCTGACCCCAGATATGTGTTTATCACGCTCATTTAAAGACATTTTTTTCGAAATTTAAGATGCGTGATCTCCTATTTGTGAATTTCATCCTCGAAAATTCACTAAAAACGTTCCGTTCACAATAATATTAATGCGGATATAATTTTTTATCGACATAATTTCTTCACGAAGACAGTTTTGAAACACACAAAATTTTATTTAGAATTCCCAGCAAAGCCACTTGCGCAAATTCACTTTTCCGATGTATGTTTCATAACATGGCAACACTAAACCTTTTGCATAGACCTCACATCAATTATTAGCCGAAGGTTAGGTTCACGAGCTGAGGGCCTGGGGCATAAATAAACCTCTAAGGAACCGCATTAGAATAAGAGGAAAACGGGTAAAAGCGTTAAGTTAAGGCTATATGCTTCCACTTTTTATCTTATAAAAAATACATGGAATTTTCAGTGTTGCGGAACACGGCTTCGTATGGCACAAACGCGCTTAAAACAAAATTTCAAGTACATACTTTCGTAGAAAAGGCCAATACATAAATAACCTAGATATTTTGTAGACATTTATATTATATTTAAATTTATTACATTTTACATGGTATTGTAATCAAATTACCAAAACATTTTAGCGAATTTTCGTAAAAAATCGCTATTTTAGAAATGGCGACTTTAAAGCTTTTAAAATTGTTCTTCTATCAGGCTAGCAATTCTAGGCTGAATGCATAAAGGTCTGAACGCAGCAAGTGAGTTATGGTAGTGAATTTCTAGAGAAATTATCTGGCACCAAATATTTTTGTGTAACTTTTTTTTATTGTAACATAGAAAGATCTAAATTTTGGTACATAATTTCCAGGCTTCTTCTTTCACTTTTTCAGTACAAACTGTGACATTAACACTAAACCCCTCATTTAGCCCCTACCCCTGAATCAAACCTAGCCAAAAACAATCCGAAGCTTTCCTTTGTCGGGTGCTGACAGCATACCAAATTTGAATATGATATCTCAATTAGTTCGCAAGTTATTTAGCCTACTAACAGCAGATGTACACGCCGACAGACCGACAGACAAAAAAAAATATTTCGAGAATCACGTTATATATATATATATATATATATATATATATATATATATATATATATATATATATATATATATATATATATATATATATAGAGAGAGAGAGAGAGAGAGAGACTATCTACGCTGTTGCAGCAAAAAAAATTCTAAATTTTTGTCAACAATATCCGCCCCTAAACATTGAACCCCTAATTTAATTTCATCACAGAATGCCTGATGTTTGCTGAAATTAAAAGTTTTCTAATAAATAAACCCTAAAACGTTATACTACTCGAGTTTTAACGAAAAAATATCAGGTTTCACAAAATAACCCCCTATTCATCGCCTACCCCCTAAATGATTTTACCCAAAAACAATCCGTACCGTTAGTTTGTCGGGTGCTAACTGTATACCAAATTTGAAGACGATATCTCAGTTCGTTTTAAAGTTACCGTTGCTACAAGCAGACAGACACACAGATCAACAGACCGACAGACTGACAGATCAACCGACAGACCGACAGACAAACATGTTTCGTTACCAAAATCAAGTTTTATATATGTTATGAGACTTTTTACGCCGTTTTAACAAAAGAAAAAATTTGAATATTTGTCAACAATATTGCACCCCCACACGTTCACCCGCTAATTTAATTTCAGCACAGAATAACAGATGTATGATAAAAGTAAAAGTTTTCTAATAAATAAACCCTAAAACATAATATTACTTAAAAGTTATTGCAAAAATGTCAATTTTCACCAAATCACCCCTTATTTATACCCTACCCCCTGAAGCGGTCTTACCCAAAAACAATTATAAGCATTCCTTTGTCGGGTGGTGACTGGATGAAAAATTTGAAGATGATATCTCAATTCGTTCGAAAGTTATTACATCAATTAACAGACAGACGTACATGCCGACAGACTGACAGTAAAAACAATTTGGTTCCAGAATCAAGTTTTCTATATGTTTTGAGACTTTTTACGCCGTTTAGCAAAAAAAATTCGAAATGTTTGTCAACAATATTCCACCCCCACACATTCTACTCCTAATTTAATTTCAGCACAAAATACCAGGTGTTTTATGAAATTAAAAGTTTTCTAATCAACAAACCCTAAAACTAAAATATAACTCGAGTTTTAACGAAAAAATATCAATTTTCACCAAATCACATCCCATTCATCCCCTACCCTCTGGAGCGATTTAATCCGAACCGTTAGTTTGCCAGGTGCTAACTGTATACCAAATGTTAAGACGATATCTCAATTCGTTCCAGCGTTATCGTGGCTACAAATAGACATACATACAGACCGACAGACAAAAAAATTTCGTTCCAAAATCATGTGTTCTATATGTTTTAACCCTTGTTACGACGTTTAAGCGAAAAAAATTGTTGAATTTTTGTCACCGATGCGATAATTCCACACGTTGTGAGGTTCTAAAAGTAAAATCTTTAGTGAATTTTCTTTAAAAAAAAACACTAATGAGGAGATCCAGACTTTTGACTTTTGAAAAACTTTCTTCAAATGAGGGTAAACTAGGACCCCTAAAACACATATCCGGGGTCAGTTTTAATTTTGATATGTTTATATATATATATATATATATATATATATATATATATATATATATATATATATATATATATATATATATATATATATACAGGCTGTTGATGGTCTATGTTACAAGTGCACATTCAGCACAAAAAATAAGACTATTTTTTCATATAAACATGGGTCCGCAAATGCTTAGTTTTTTGAATACAGCGTGTTAAAGTTATTTGTTCTTGTCAGTTTTTCACGAATAAGTCCGAGCGAAATTAAAATGTTGACGTGAAAATTGGCACGTGGGGGTTTTCGAGGGCAATTAATTTAATATGGTATTGTTAGTAACACTGATGGCAGAGGGCGCTACCTGTAAGACATGGCTTGCATTCAACTGGCTATAATTTTTTGATACCCAGTAATATCGACCTACCATATAGCTACATTGCAGACCTTATCAATTATACGCAAAAAATGTATATTTGACTTAGATCTCTCAGACACACCATTTTCGAGATGTTTCGATTTTTTGTGTATGTCGATGTCGCTCAAAAATTAATTCTGCGACAAATCATAGGAATATATTTTTCACCGTTTAATTGCTATCAGTATGTATAAACTTAATTTTCTTATTCTCTAGTTAAAAATTAAAATGTTACCAGAAAAAATAACTGACAGGACACAATCATGAAGATAAAATAAAAAGCCATGATAACAAACTTTGAACAAACCATATCTCAGATCTCTCTGAGGCCTAGGATTGAACACACTGAGACCTCACAGACGATCTCCGGCGAGATGTGGGAAGTAGACAGATTGAGGCCCCGTAATCGAGCTACAACAACCCAACCCACCTTTGTCCACCGCTTTAAGGAGTAGGCAGATTTAGGCCTTAGAGTGTCCTTACATATTTCCTTTACCTCTTAAAAATGGCTCTAAAACGGGAGCCGAAACGTCGAGTTTTTCTAAATTCTGGATGCCGTTCAACCCGAGAACCAAGTGTTTCTCATATATATATATATATATATATATATATATATATATATATATATATATATATATATATATATATATATATATATATATATATATATATATATATATGTATGTATATATATATATATATATATATATATATATATATATATATATATATATATATATATATATATATATACATATATATATATATATATATATATATATATATATATATATATATATATATATATATATATATATATCACACTGATAACTCAAAACATAAGGGGCCGATTTTAATCAAATTGGGTGAGTACCATTGTTTTATAAATGGCTTGGATATGTTCATTCGCCAGCAAAATCGGACAACGTTTTCAGAAAAAA